>OU343160.1:101817537-101845037 GCA_910595825.1 Philhelius pedissequus
ACATCAACATCAACATCAACATCAACATCAACATCAACATCAACATCAACATCAACATCAACATCAACATCAACATCAACATCAACATCAACATCAACATCAACATCAACATCAACATCAACATCAACATCAACATCAACATCAACATCAACATCAACAACAACATCAACATCAACATCAACATCAACACACATCAACATCAACATCAACATCAACATCAACATCAACATCAACATCAACATCAACAACACAACATCAACATCAACAACAACATCAACATCAACATCCACATCAACATCAACATCAACATCAACATCAACATCAACATCAACATCAACATCAACATCAACATCAACATCAACATCAACATCAACATCAACATCAACATCAACATCAACATCAACATCAACATCAACATCAACATCAACATCAACATCAACATCAACATCAACATCAACATCAACATCAACATCAACATCAACATCAACATCAACATCAACATCAACATCAACATCAACATCAACATCAACATCAACATCAACATCAACATCAACATCAACATCAACATCAACATCAACATCAACATCAACATCAACATCAACATCAACATCAACATCAACATCAACATCAACAACAACATCAACATCAACATCAACATCACATCAACATCAACATCAACATCAACATCAACATCAACATCAACAATCACATCAACATCAACATCAACATCAACATCAACATCAACATCAACATCAACATCAACATCAACATCAACATCAACAATCAACATCAACATCAACATCAACATCAACATCAACATCAACATCAAACATCAACATCAACATCAACATCAACATCAACATCAACATCAACATCAACATCAACATCAACATCAACATCAACATCAACATCAACATCAACATCAACATCAACATCAACATCAACATCAACATCAACATCAACATCAACATCAACATCAACATCAACATCAACATCAACATCAACATCAACATCAACATCAACAACACATCAACATCAACATCAACATCAACATCAACATCAACACAACATCAACATCAACATCAACAACAACATCAACATCAACATCAACATCAACATCAACATCAACATCAACATCAACATCAACATCAACATCAACATCAACATCCACATCAACATCAACATCAACATCAACATCAACATCAACATCAACATCAACATCAACATCAACATCAACATCAACATCAACATCAACATCAACATCAAACATCAACATCAACATCAACATCAACATCAACATCAACATCAACATCAACATCAACATCAACATCAACATCAACATCAACATCAACACAACATCAACATCAACATCAACATCAACATCAACATCAACATCAACATCAACATCAACATCAACATCAACATCAACATCAACATCAACATCAACATCAACACCAACATCAACATCAACATCAACATCAACATCAACATCAACATCAACATCAACATCAACATCAACATCAACATCAACATCAACATCAACATCAACATCAACATCAACATCAACATCAACATCAACATCAACATCAACATCAACATCAACATCAACATCAACATCAACATCAACATCAACATCAACATCACATCAACATCACATCAACATCAACATCAACATCAACATCAACATCAACACAACATCAACATCAACATCAACATCAACATCAACATCAACATCAACATCAACATCAACATCAACATCAACATCAACATCAACATCAACATCAACATCAACATCAACATCAACATCAACATCAAACAAATCAACATCAACATCAACAACATCAACATCAACATCAACATCAACATCAACATCAACATCAACATCAACATCAACATCAACATCAACATCAACATCAACATCAACATCAACATCAACATCAACATCAACATCAACATCAACATCAACATCAACATCAACATCAACATCAACATCAACATCAACATCAACATCAACATCAACATCAACATCAACATCAACATCAACATCAACATCAACATCAACATCAACATCAACATCACATCAACATCAACATCAACATCAACATCAACATCAACATCAACATCAACATCAACATCAACATCAACATCAACAAATCAACATCAACATCAACATCAACATCAACATCAACATCAACAATCAACATCAACATCAACATCAACATCAACATCAACATCAACATCAACATCAACATCAACATCAACATCAACATCAACATCAACATCAACATCAACATCAACATCAACATCAACATCAAACATCAACATCAACATCAACATCAACATCAACCATCAACATCAACATCAACATCAACATCAACATCAACATCAACATCAACATCAACATCAACATCAACATCAACATCAAACATCAACATCAACATCAACATCAACATCAACATCAACATCAACATCAACATCAACATCAACATCAACATCAACATCAACATCAACATCAACATCAACATCAACATCAACATCAACATCAACATCAACATCAACATCAACATCAACATCACATCAACATCAACATCAACATCAAACATCAACATCAACATCAACATCAACATCAACATCAACATCACCAACATCAACATCAACATCAACATCAACATCAACATCAACATCAACACAACATCAACATCAACATCAACATCAACATCAACATCAACATCAACATCAACATCAACATCAACATCAACATCAACATCAACATCAACATCAACATCAACATCAACATCAACATCAACATCCAACATCCAACATCAACATCAACATCAACATCAACATCAACATCAACATCACCATCAACATCAACATCAACATCAACATCAACATCAACATCAACATCAACATCAACATCAACATCAACATCAACATCAACATCAACATCAACATCAACATCAACATCAACATCAACATCAACATCAACATCAACATCAACATCAACATCAACATCAACATCAACATCAACATCAACATCAACATCAACATCCAACATCAACATCAACATCAACATCAACATCAACATCAACATCAACACATCAACATCAACATCAACATCAACATCAACATCAACATCAACATCAACATCAACATCAACATCAACATCAACATCAACATCAACAACAACATCAACATCAACATCAACATCAACATCAACATCAACATCAACATCAACATCAACATCAACATCAACATCAACATCAACATCAACATCAACATCAACATCAACATCAACATCAACATCAACATCAACATCAACATCAACATCAACATCAACATCAACATCAACATCAACATCAACATCAACATCACATCAACATCAACATCAACATCAACATCAACATCAACATCAACATCAACATCAACATCAACATCAACATCAACATCAACAACATCAACATCAACAACAACATCAACATCAACATCAACATCAACATCAACATCAACATCAACATCAACATCAACATCAACATCAACATCAAACATCAACATCAACATCAACATCAACATCACACAACATCAACATCAACATCAACATCAACATCAACATCAACATCAACATCAACATCAACATCAACATCAACATCAACATCAACATCAACATCAACATCAACATCAACATCAACATCAACATCAACATCAACAATCAACATCAACACAACATCAACATCAACATCAACATCAACATCAACATCAACATCAACATCAACATCAACATCAACATCAACATCACATCAACATCAACATCAACATCAACATCAACATCAACAACCAACATCAACATCAACATCAACATCAACATCAAACATCAACATCAACATCAACATCACAACATCAACATCAACATCAACATCAACATCAACATCAACATCAACATCAACATCAACATCAACATCAACATCAACATCAACATCAACATCAACATCAACATCAACATCAACATCAACATCAACATCAACATCAACATCAACATCAACATCAACATCAACATCACATCAACATCAACATCAACATCAACATCAACATCAACATCAACATCAACATCAACATCAACATCAACAATCAACATCAACATCAACATCAACATCAACATCAACATCAACATCAACATCAACATCAACATCAACATCAACATCAACATCAACATCAACATCAACAACAACAACAACACAACAGCACAACATCAACATCAACATCAACATCAACATCAACATCAACATCAACATCAACATCAACATCAACATCAACATCAACATCAACCACATCAACATCAACAACAAACATCAACATCAACATCAACATCAACATCACAACAACATCAACATCAACATCAACATCAACATCAACATCAACATCAACATCAACATCACATCAACACAACATCAACATCAACATCAACATCACATCACCAACCAACCATCAACATCAACATCAACATCAACATCAACATCAACATCAACATCAACACCAACATCAACACAACATCAACAACAACATCACATCAACATCAACATCAACATCAACAACAACATCAACATCAACATCAACATCAACATCAACATCACATCAACATCAACAACTCAACATCACAACAACATCAACAAACATCACATCAACATCAACATCAACATCAACATCAACATCACATCAACATCAACATCAACATCAACATCAACATCAACATCAACATCAACATCAACATCAACATCAACAACAACAACACATCAACATCAACATCAACATCAACATCAACATCACATCAACATCAACAACAACATCAACATCAACATCAACATCAACATCAACATCAACATCAACATCAACATCAACATCAACATCAACATCAACATCAACATCAACATCAACATCAACATCAACATCAACATCAACATCACATCAACATCAACATCAACATCAACATCAACATCAACATCAACATCAACATCAACATCAACATCAACATCAACATCAACATCAACATCAACATCAACATCAACATCAACATCAACATCAACATCAACATCAACATCAACATCAACATCAACATCAACATCAACTCAACATCAACATCAACATCAACATCAACATCACATCAACATCAACATCAACACATCAACAATCAACATCAACATCAACATCAACATCAACATCAACATCAACATCAACATCAACATCAACATCAACATCAACATCAACATCACATCAACATCAACATCAACATCAACATCAACATCAACATCAACATCAACATCAACATCAACATCAACATCAACATCAACATCAACATCAACATCAACATCAACATCAACATCAACATCACATCAACATCAACATCAACATCAACATCAACATCAACATCAACATCAACATCAACATCACATCAACATCAACATCAACATCAACCACATCAACATCAACATCAACATCAACATCAACATCAACATCAACATCACACATCAACATCAACAACACATCAACATCAACATCAACACCAACATCAACATCAACATCAACACCAACACCAACATCAACATCACCATCAACATCAACATCAACATCAACATCAACATCAACATCAACATCAACATCAACATCAACATCAACATCAACATCAACATCAACACAACATCAACATCACCATCAACATCAACATCAACATCAACATCAACATCAACATCAACATCAACACAACATCAACATCAACATCAACATCAACATCAACATCCCACACATCAACATCAACCAACTAACATCAACATCAACATCAACACACATCAACATCACATCAACATCAACATCACAACACACAACACAACATCAACATCAACATCAACATCAACATCAACATCAACATCAACATCAACATCAACATCAACAACACAACATCAACATCAACATCACATCAACATCAACATCAACACAACATCAACATCAACATCAACATCAACATCAACATCAACATCAACATCAACATCAACATCAACATCAACACAACATCAACATCAACATCAACATCAACATCAACATCAACATCAACATCCAACATCAACATCAACATCAACATCAACATCAACATCAACATCACATCAACATCAACATCAACATCACATCAACATCAACATCAACATCAACATCAACATCAACATCACATCAATCAACATCAACATCAACATCAACATCAACCAACATCAACATCAACATCAACATCAACATCAACATCAACATCAACCACAACATCAACATCAACATCAACATCAACATCACAACATCAACATCAACATCAACATCAACATCAACATCAACATCAACATCAACATCAACATCAACATCAACATCAACATCAACATCAACATCAACATCAACATCAACATCAACAACAACATCAACATCAACATCAACATCAACATCAACATCAACATCAACATCAACATCAACATCAACATCAACATCAACATCAACCAACATCAACATCAACATCAACATCAACATCAACATCAACATCAACATCAACATCAACATCAACATCAACATCAACATCAACATCAACAATCAACATCAAACTCAACATCAACATCAACATCAAATCAACATCAACATCAACATCAACATCAACATCAACACACATCAACAACATCAACATCAACATCAACATCAACATCAACATCAACATCAACAT
Source organism: Philhelius pedissequus (assembly GCA_910595825.1). Classification (NCBI taxonomy): domain Eukaryota; kingdom Metazoa; phylum Arthropoda; class Insecta; order Diptera; family Syrphidae; genus Philhelius; species Philhelius pedissequus. The sequence goes on from OU343160.1 coordinate 101,824,277, forward strand.
CAAAACAACATCAACATCAACATCAACATCAACATCACATCAACATCAACATCAACATCAACATCAACATCAACATCAACATCAACATCAACAACACATCAACATCAACATCAACATCAACATCAAACATCAACATCAACATCAACATCAACCAATCAACATCACATCAACATCAACATCAACATCACAACACATCAACATCAACATCAACATCAACATCAACATCAACATCAACATCAACATCAACATCAACATCAACATCAACATCACATCAACATCAACATCAACATCAACATCAACATCAAATCAACATCAACATCAACATCAACATCAACATCAACATCAACAACATCAACATCAACATCAACATCAACATCAACATCAATCAACATCAACATCAACATCAACATCAACATCAACATCAACATCAACATCAACATCAACATCAACATCAACATCAACATCAACATCAACATCAACATCAACATCAACATCAACATCAACAACAACATCAACATCACATCAACATCAACATCAACATCAACATCAACATCAACATCAACATCAACATCAACATCAACAACATCAACATCAACATCAACATCAACATCAACATCAACATCAACATCAACATCAACATCAACATCAACATCAACATCAACATCAACATCAACATCAACATCAACATCAACATCAACATCAACATCAACATCAACATCAACATCAACATCAACATCAACATCAACATCAACATCAACATCAACATCCACATCAACATCAACATCAACATCAACATCAACATCAACATCAACATCAACATCAACATCAACATCAACATCAACATCAACATCAACATCAACATCAACATCAACATCAACATCAACATCAACATCAACATCAACATCAACATCAACATCAACATCAACATCAACATCAACATCACACAACATCAACATCAATCAACATCAACATCAACATCAACATCACATCAACATCAACATCAACATCAACATCAACATCAACATCAACATCAACATCAACATCAACATCAACATCAACATCAACATCAACATCAACATCAACATCAACATCAACATCAACATCAACATCAACATCAACATCAACATCAACATCAACATCAACATCAACATCAACATCAACATCAACATCAACATCAACATCAACATCAACATCAACATCAACATCAACATCAACATCAACATCAACATCAACATCAACATCAACATCAACATCAACATCAACATCAACATCAACATCAACATCAACATCACATCAACATCAACATCAACATCAACATCAACATCAACATCAACATCAACATCAACATCAACATCAACATCAACATCAACATCAACATCACATCAACATCAACATCAACATCAACATCAACATCAACATCAACATCAACATCAACATCAACATCAACATCAACATCAACATCAACATCAACATCAACATCAACATCAACATCAACATCAACATCAACATCAACATCAACATCACATCAACATCAACAATCAACATCAACATCAACATCATCAACATCAACATCAACATCAACATCAACATCAATCAACATCTTCATTTGTAGAGTTTGAATTTTGATGAATACAATTATTGTTGTTATGCGTTGTAAATTAATTATAAGTTGACGAAAACCCAACATGTGCTCTAAAAAGGTATTAGTTATTTTATTTTCACTTCATTATTTACAAAACAAAAAAAAAAAAAAAAAAAATTGTGCACCAGCAGGACTCGAACCTGGGCACCCCGCGTGCAATGCTGATATACTACAGATTCCATAATGGATTTAGCAAATTGCTAAAAGTTAAAGTAGGCATTCCGTGATTTTAACTTAAGTAAAATGTTAAAATCGTTTGAAATAAGTTCAATCATCCCTTTAGCTTAGTAAATTGATAAAAGTGGCTTTAATATTTTACTAAATCGTTTAAAATTTTGCGCCATTGTCTATCCCTAATCTGCTCTGAAAGTATGAGTTGCCAAGCATTAAGCTAGAATATGTGCAGATAAACTAGCTTTATAAGAATACATGGAAAGAAAAGAAAAAAATGCATGAAGAAAAGTTGGCGACTTCGTTAAGTCGATATAAGGACGCAGCAGAATTTTGGTCACTAACGGAGAAATTGAGTGGAAACACAGACTCACAACAAAAGACAGCAGTGCCGTTAGAAGTGATGCTTTACTGTTAAATTCCACCAAACAATGTTTTTGGAACTTTGCATATCCTTGTATATTGAATGAGAAACTCGATAAGGAAATAACAGAGAATAAGGTGAGATTAGTACTGTAGAGTCTTAATGATGACAAGGCAGCCGGCTCCGAATGTATACCAGCAGAGTTTTGGAAAATTAATCAAAATAAGAAGCTCTAGGCCTTTTTCGTTGAATTTAGAGCAGCTTATGATTCAATCAATAGAATAGGGCTGTTTTTTAGCCGTATTATTGAAAAGCTGTACCAGCACATAACTGCTTATGTTTACAATATAAAAGAAAGATCAGAGAGGATAGACATTTCCCAAGGAGTTACACAAGGTTGTAATCTCAGTCCTCTTCTATTTGCTCTTTTTCTGGATGATTTGGTGGAGAGCTTGCTTTCCTGTACCTGGTAATGACCTAGGTGTTTTTTCCTGTGGTACATCAGTGCACCGCATCTGCCTTCGATGTGATCTGGAGTTTGGTCCTCTTCCTGGCAGAATCTACACGTGGCATTATCTACTAGGATAAGAATACTAAGATGTCTTCTGAGTTTACAGTGACCGGTTAAGAAGCCCGTTATGACTCTAAGTTTATTTCTAGCTAAGCTGATGCAGTCCAAGAACCTTTTTTCGTTGTATTCACCAATTAACAGTTTTGCCTGCCTTAACTTGTGGAGTTCCTTCCAATTTGTTTAATCTTCGGGTCTCCTCTTCTATTTTGATTTTATTTTTAATCACATTCTCTCCTATTCCGCAGTAGGGTTCAGGTCCTGTTAAGGTCGTTGTTGGCCCTGTTTTTGCAAAGGAGTCAGCCTTGTATTTTTGTATTTATCTATTCATTAAATATTAGCATAGTAAAACAATAATTGTTTTTTAAGTAATACTAAGTACAATTTAGGTTAAAAGAAGATTTTAATACAATATAAGATTCTAAGGAATGATTTATACTAAAAACTATCAAATTAATCAAAAATTTACACATTTAATTTAAAAAATAGATAAGAAAAAAAAAAGACTTGTATCAATTAATTTAGCATTCTAAATGATCATTTAAAGAGCTTGTTAAAGTTCGCAAGTTCCTTATCCTTCTCAATTCGACAGGAAGGTAATTGCACAGACTAGTGGCGTAGACAAAGAATTGTCGCTTTGAAACAGAGTACCTAAAAGATGGAGTTATAAGAACTTTGCTTTTTAGTGATCGAGAGAAGACTAGTTTTTCGAACAAATATTCAGGTGTTTCTGTTTGTATCAATTTAAACAAAAAGATTAAAACTTTTCTATTAATGTAATTACTCGTATGTAGCGACATGTTAAAGATAGTGCCAGTGAAACGTGAGACATGATCGAACCTTCTAAGGTTACAGGCAAAACGAACAATATTGTTAAATGCAACACGAAACTTTCGTTCATTTGCACTATGTAAACTGCAGAAGATTAAACTGCCACAAAATAATATCGGGCAATTTGGAGTTTTGACCAAGATAATTTTAAAGTGCATTGGCAAGTAGTTACCGGAAACATAAAGAGCCCGAAGAGCTCTATAAGTTTTGCCTAGAGCATATGCGATATGGTGATCCCAGGTAAGAGTTTGGTTAAATCTCAAACCCAAATTTTTCGCAGTGTTTGCATACTCCACAGTCGAGGTTCTTAAAAGGATTTGAGGCAAACAGGTGGTATCAATTATATATATTTTTGGTAATCACCAAAAGCTTGACATTTTTTTGCATTAAGTTGCAAACTATTTTCCACAGCCCAATGGATAACTTAGATATATTTGTACTTCATCAGCATACATTCTAATTTTACAGTGATTTATAGTGGATGGTAGGTCGTTAATGAAAATAGAGAAAAGTAGTGGACTCAATATATAACCTTGAGGAACTCCTGCTCATGTTGGGAGGAAATCAGATAGCTGATAGGTAATGGATACAGTCTTCTTATTTGCCGGGATACCTATGTGGGCAGGTACCCAATGAAGTGAGACCTTATTGTTTTTCCCCAGTTCGTTCAGTTTTTCTACACATTCCCACACCATTCTGGAGGATATGACGTAAGAGATTAGCGCTTTCAGCACGGCCTGACTGTCCGAGATTGCGATCTGCAAATTTTTCTATTGCCTGAACTTTCGCCTGCTTGTGGACTTTCCCATCGGTATTGAAAGATTGGTTCTAGACCCAAAGATTCCAGCACCAGTCCCTTCGGACGGTATCGCTCCATTAGTGTACCATTTGACGGCGTTGGTGTTAAGGATGTAGTTTATTGTTTCTCCTACCGTTTTGAAGTTTTTCTCGAAGTTATATATTTTAATCATTCCGCGTCTTGGAATGTCAATAAGGGTAATAACTGTTGACTTTGGCATGTAATCCTTAAGTCTGAGGCTTATAGTTTTGCAAATCTCATTATGGCTCCCTCTGCAGCACTATTAATCACCTCGTGCAGAGCAGATACATCGAGGATTAACCACATAGCTGCTGTAGGGCATGTTCTCATTGTTCCAGTAATACAAATACATGCGAGCCTTTGGACATTTTCTTGTGATTTCCTAGTTGTTGCTAATTCGGTTCTTTTGTGTCATGCTACCGCACCATAGGTAATAATGGATCTGACCATCATGGTATATATCCACCTAAGGATGTTTGGTTTGCAAATCCATGATTCTCGCGCAAGGCTCTTGCAAATCGTAAGGACCTTAGTGGCTTTCCCTATAGTCTGTTCTTGATGTTTATTCCATAGGAGTTTGCTATCTAGTGTAATACCCAGATATTTCACCTCCTTTTTTAATTCTATAAATTCACCAACTAACCGGATAGATTTCATGCGTGGTAGCAGTCTCTTTTTTGTAAATGGTATTATATTCGTCTTTGTTTGATGGGCCTACAGATAGGTACCATTTTCTTATTATTGTCAGTCCTCTTTGATTGATATCACACAGCGTTTCTTCAAACTTACCAAGTGCTGTAATAACAATGTCATAGGGAAAACCAATAACACGTATGCCTTGAGAAGTAAGTTCTTCCAGTAGTTCGTCTACCACGAGACTCCATAGCAAGGGTGATATGCGCATCCCTGAAGGCAGCCTCTGGTTATGATGATCTTGTGTACTTCAGTACCAGCTAATGTTTCTGCTGTTCTTGTGCACAGTGGCCCACCAATCCATCTGGTTATGGTGATAGGCACACACTTCCTTACAAGAGCTTTGTTGACAGCGTCATGGGAGGTGTTATTAGAGGCTCCGTCTATGTCTAAGGAGGCATAGAGCGCCGTTTTTTTAGCACCCACAGCTTTACGTAAGATGTTTGTGAGTTCGAACAGAGCGGTTTCTGGGAATTTGCCCGCTCTGTAGGCATGTTGGTGTACATTGAGAAGTATATGTACTAAAACTTCATAACTAATGAAGTTGTCCACTATTTTTTCTAAAGTCTTCAGTAATAACGATGTTAAGCTTATACGTCTGAAGGACTTTAGATGTGTTGTATCTCTTTTCTCCATTTTGAAGATAAAAATTACATTAACCCTTCTTCATAGACTTGGTATGCACCCAAGAGCTATGCTGCTACGGAATATGCTTACAAGATGTGGCATAAGATCTTCTTTTCCTTTTTACAGAAGAGCTGGAAAGATACCATCTACGCCTGTTGATTTGGAGGGTTGGAGAGTGCTTACCACCCAGTCAATTCTCTTGCTTGAACAGATTGTTGCAGCTATCTTCCAGTCTGCTTTGTGTGGCTTGAGAGGTATTCTCTCTACCAAATTATCTGCAAGTGGTAGACTTCCTAGAAAGTGCGTGTTAAGCTGCAGAGTGGATCTCTGCTCTTCGTTTTCAGTGAAACTTCCATCATCGAACCGAAGTGCTAATCACGTTGAAGTCTTTTCTTTTGCAAGAGCTTTGCGAAGTCTCGCCGCGACATGGGTTAAAGAAAAACTCTCACAGAAGGAAGTAAAACTAGACCACTTGGGCTTTCTTTATTGCTTGTTGTAATTGGCTAATTCTGTGGAGTAATTATGCAAGGCCCTGGTCCTTTTTGCCTTATTAAAGAGTTTTCTTACCTTGGGTCTTAATATAGCTAGAGTTGGTTTTGGTAGGCGATTGAGTTCATATGCCTCTGTTATAGTCCCACTAAGCTCATTAACTATACATTCCAACTTAAGGTAACTACTTGTCTTATTTGCTGCGCCTATATATTCTAGATTTCTTTTGGGAAGAGTTTTATATAAATCCCAGTTTATTTTTAGGGTTCCTACCATTGGTTTGCTCTTAAAGAAGGCCCTCTAAGGTAAACATAATAATGGCAAAAAAGGCATGGAGGGTTCATTGGAGATTGTCCAATCCATTATTAGACACCCTAAGGTTTAAGGTTCCAAAGGTTATGTCTAAGACTCCTCTAAGGTCCCCACGTTGTATGGTGAGCATTCGCATCACACGCTGTCAACAGTGGTAGTTAGCTCTAATAGTGCACACGTTTTTGTGTTTCGATTGGTGGTATGTTGGCTTCACCGGCGAAATAGGTTGCTGCTATTACCATTGTCCTTGTACTGCCCTCAATGTTTAGTTGAGCTTTTATCGGGACCAAATTCTTCGTCATAAATTCTGAAAGACATATAAAGTTTATGTTATTACGTATTTTTATGCAAATTCTGGGTGAGTCTTGTCTTGTATCCTATATTAATTTAGATTCTTCTTGGGTATGTAGATGATATTGTCGTTCTCGCGGAATGTCCCACGTCTCTACAAATGATGATAAATAAGTTGGAAGGATTCTGCAAAATGTGGAATCTAGAAGTCAATACCGACAAATCGAAAGTTCTGGTTTTTAAGAATGGCTCCGGAAGAAAGGCGAGGGATGAGCCCTGGAATTATGATGCTCAACTACTACAAGTGGTGAAATCTTACTCGTATCTAGGATCGGAGATCACGTACAACCTTAAACCAGGCAAATATCTCAAACTAAAATTAGAAAAGGCTAAGTCGGCAATATGTGCTAACTGGCTTAGAATCTTCAACAACAGACTCATTATGGCGGATTTAAAGCTAAAAGTTTTAATGCTATTGCGCAAGCGATTATGGTTTAATGGAGCCCATGTGAGGGGAACGCAGAGATATGAACTTGTAGAATATCTCTTGCTCTTCTTTTTAAGAAAAATCGTCTTCGATAAATACTCCAAAATATATGTATTTTCCAGATACAGGTATACTGTCATTGTTCATTTCTACTCTGAAACAAAGTGCAGCCTTCAGCCTAAGAATAATATAGATGGGAGAGACAAAACTACCGGGAATAATCATGGAGTACGGGGTTCGACAGAATTCACTTTTTGTAAAAGACTGGAACTTGTTAGCCGCGGACTGTGGTCTCACACTTAATTGGGATATGAATGCCACGCAATGCAAAAACTCACTCTACGAAGTAATAGAAGTCACCGATGAAAACGAAAGATATTCCTACATCGAAAAAGCTCATGCGTCTTCGAAAGACACTTTTATTCGAAATGTAACTACAATCTTAACGACAAAAACTACTTCTGTGCGGCTAATAGCAACCGCATGATTGGCACCATTTTTAAAATAAGGAGAGAGCTGGTCAAACTAGATTACATGCCGCACCGTAACGAGGGTTCCGATAGATGTACACTCTGTAATCTTCAATAGAGAGAAGATGTAAATCATTTCATTAGCGTCTATCCCGTGATGACGGAGGTAAGATGGGCCCACTTCGGTGGGCAAGCGGAAGCGCTCTACAAGCGGAAGCGGTTACTAGCTATCTGAATGGTTCAAATTGGAAGCTTCTTTATTAGTACTGTACGGAGGCGTTATGATATAGGTCTCGAATCCTCGATTTAATTAATCTAAAAGTCCAACAAAAAATTTAACTTAAAATCACTCGCAATCATTTGACTAAAAAATATCTTATAATTCGTTTTAACTAAGCTCAAAGCCTTTAAAATTTGTTTAACTTTCAAAAAAATATCTTATGATTACGCTTTAACTAAATTAAAAGTCATTAAAAGACGACACTATATGTCATGTCTTAATAATTGTTCATGAATTGTATACAAAATGAATCTGTACTTTTGAAAAATGTGAATAAACATCCATTTATCTATCATCTATCTACTAAATACTAAATACATATTATTGACGAATTAGGGGACACCTTCTATATTCAAAGCGCACATAATGTAATCATATAATTAATTAAAACAAATGTTGGTTTTTCGTAAAATAATTTAATTTAAATTAACAGCGCCAAATTCGACTGCATGAAGAGAATACACACACTAATGATCTTGAGCGGAGCTTGCGCGAAGAAGTGGAGTAGATTAATTGGTATAGCAATCACAAAGAAGCCATACTGAGATCTGGAACTTTCGTACGTTTCCCCACCCAAAACCCATTTTATTACATTGTTGTATTTGTACATTTGGCACTCTTTCCCTGAATAGATGTGGAAGCGAAAAACAAAACAAAAACAAATTACTAGGTCTGTGTTATATATGTGTCTATAGGAATAGGAACAGAAAGATTCTCGTGTGTGTGTTTCAGCTTCTTGGCAAAAGTCAAAAGACAGCAGAGGTTTCGGGCTTTTAAGTTATTACCCAGCAAACATTTATCTGAAGGTTCAGATTCTAATCACCAAAAATGAAGAATACTATTCAGGAAACCTTCAGCTTATTGAATGAATTATGAATATATACAAAGATCCTACAAATTTTTACCAGAGAGAAACAAAGAGATATGTATTCTGTGTCAAAAAAAACAACACTCAGATTTTGTTGTTGGATCCTTCATATGGAGATCTTTTTTTGTTCATCCTATTATTTTTCTTTTTACCAAGGGGTAATGATGACGGGTCATTGTAATGACAAAAGTTTCGTTTGCATAGTCGATTATCAGTTCGGAAAAGTTTCGAAAGATCGGTTTAGATAGGTATATAACCATCAGCTTGTGTTTTAATAGTAAATGGGTACCTACTTACTTAACAAAAATATATATAAAAAAGCAAATGATAAAACATAAAGGTATGGAAAAAATGGTGTTAAATTTTCTTAGAAATATAAAAATCATTTCTTTAATTATAGCATCGTGTAACAATAAAGATGTCCTGGAAGCTATAAAAACCAAACAAGAGGCAAATCAAAAAATGTTCCAGAGGCTCACCGATGAAATATTCAATCATAAATTAATCAGTAATAATGAATTCACTTATGATGCAATTTGAATCCTTTTACCTGGGCTTTTAAACACCGATTTTAATCATTTTAATGATTCATTTATGATCTGAAAATTCTGCAATTAAATGAACGTATATAAGGGTTCCATATATTCCTTTAAATGATTAATTCCTGAACCTTTTCTGAATCGCAAAAATGATTCTTGTACGATTAATTGAAGTGAAGGTATATACTTAGAAATCCTTCACTTAATTGAATTTTATTGGAATTATTTTTACAATTTAGGAAAGATTCAGGCATTAATCATTTAAATGAATATATGGAGCTCTTATATACGTTCATTTAAATGACGAATTTTCAGATCATAAATGAATCATTACAATGATTCAAATTGGAGTCTAAGAGCCCAGGTAAAAGGATTCAAATTGCATCAAAAGTGAATTCTTTTTCGGCCGGTTTCTTCACTTTTATGAATTAATTATCGTTCATTTCTGAATTAAAATGTTTGCTGGGTAGTCTATGGTAGCAATTCATTCAAATTGCATTCTTGTGAGTGCATGGGATGCAGATAATTGTTTATGTATATGAGTTCTTGGAAACACTTCCTTGGGAATTAAAATTGATTTTGAGTAGCTTTAAAGAATTGTTGGGGATAATTCTTTAGAAATAAAAAGCGTGGAGATATTGAAGTGTATGTTATTGTATGACAAATAAAGTGGGATGGATTAATAGATTAGTTGATGTAGCAATTCTTTGGAATTGTATTCTTGTGTGACATTATAAAATTATTAACAATATTATAAAACTGAAACATCAGGTCTTAAAATCATTTAATAAAAGTGTTATTTTTTTTGTAGAGCTCAATGAAACATGGGAGGAAAAATTGAAACGCACAGAAGCTATACGTATTCAACGGGAGGCTGTGTTTGCAGAAATGGGTGTTGCTGTTAAGGAAGATGGCATTACAGTTGGCGTTTTCTCACCAAAGAAAACGCCTCATTTGGTGAACCTTAATGAGGACCCAAATTTATCCGAATGTCTTTTATATTACATTAAAGATGGTGAGTATTTATTTCTGTTTATTTTAAAAGATCACATTGTTCACAATTCAGACATAATGCAGATTATTATATTACACGGAATATTATTATACTCATTGAATTATTTGAAAACTTTTAGCCTGTTTTCTGATACATTATGTTTTTTTTTATTTCGAAGAGAAAGAGTTTGTAGCTGTACATAGTAGGAATGTACATGTATAGGAATGCAAATTTTAATATTTTGTTGCAAAATTTTTCGACATGAATTAGTGTTAAATATATGTACGTTAAATATTTAAAAGATATTTTCAAGTGTGGATTTAGGCTTCTCAAGAACAATGTCCAGTTCTTTATCCCTTTCGAAATTATGTTTTGTACTCTGGATTTTTTCAGTTGCGGTTTCATTTGTATCGCGGATATTGCGGTATTTCTTAATAAAAAACTGTGAGGCAGCACCAAACGATTGTCATTTCTGTCAAAAGTAAAATACTTTTCTTAAAATCCATTCGACCCACTTCGATCTTCTTCTTATCCACATAAATATTATACAGGAACATGTTTGCAATAATTAGCTCATCAGCTACAATGTGTACCTACAACTTTTTTCAAAAGAACCTATAATTTTCGAGTAATTTGGGAAACACTAAATTTTACCCCTTCCCCCTTTAAATTTTTGCTGCGCCCTAAATTTTGGATACTTTTTGGAAAATATTTAACACGTAACAATGAAGTTCCCCCTCAAAATTCAGCTATTTAGGAATTTTTTCGAAGTGAGTATTTTATTTTTATGGACTACTGGTCAATCAACGGAAATCAAAAATTCTTTCCTACACCAAATCCGTCGTATGAAAATAATAACGTATATTGAGGAATATTGATAAGCCGATGATTAACTAATTTATTGTACATAATTATATTCGGTGCCATAAAATAAAGTCCAATGCAATAAAGAACAAAACCAAATTTTGGACTCTATTGTACTATAGATAGTGCAATAATGTCCAGAACGATTTTGGACTTTATTGCACTAGTAAAAGTGTAATGAAGCCATTTGACTTTATTGCATTTGCCTATTTCAGAAGAAAACTAAAGCAAAAGACGTATTTTTATAAATGAAATATTTTTATTTATCTTTCTATTGGTGCCGTGAAATAAGGTAGAAGGCAATAAAGTCAAATCGGTTTTATTTCCCAAAAAAATGGAAATAGAGCCCAATTTGTTTTTCGACTCTATTTCCTACAAAAATGGTAATAATGCCGATCAGTATTCCGCGTTATTTCCAGTCAATACACAAAGACATTTTTTTCGATGTTATTTCCATTTCGTTCGATGTTATTTCATACTTAAAATTCATCTATGAAAAGCTCGGCGCGTAAGGGGGGATTCTGCGCCCTGCCACCCCGCTGCTTAGCCCAGTTATAGGATTTGGGGTGGGGTCCAGTTTGGGTGTATACAAAGTTTTTTGGATTTAATTACAAATTGGCAAATTAAAAACGGTAAATAGAGACATTTTTTTTTAGTTTAAACTTAAGCCAAGCATATTGTTAATATTTTGTCTGTTTGGATGTTACTACATTTTGTATTTCCAAAATCGTTTTGGATATTATTGCACTTTCTATAGCGCAATAAAGTGCAAAATTTGCTTTCGGACTTTATTGTATTAGAATGTTTTTAAGAACGTTCACCGAAGTTCAAATATAATAAGAAAATACGACCCGTTTAATATTAACCTTAGATTTTAGTACAGTTTAGGTTAAGGTTTACAAATTTTAGAAAAGCGACTGAATCTGATGACTTCAAATGAATAACTGACTTATGGTGTGATTTATGATATGAATTTAAGTTAAATTCATGTTAATGTACTAGATAAAAACGAAAGCTTAATATATATATATGTATGTATATGAACAAACACAATGCAATAGTAAGTAAATAATAGATGCAATGTAATTCATTTTACGATATTATGAAACAGTGTTGATAAATGGTAGTTAGTGAATATTTTCGACATCCTTCCGCCGGACAATTTTAAGATGAATCCGAAATTTCTAATGGGTAGAGCAGTTGTATTGGCATTCGTATAATAGAACCGCTAGAAAGCTCTATCTCACAAGCTCGAATCTTTCCATCAAGTCCAGTAAAAACCTTTTGCATGACAGCAAACTGCAAGGGGCTCGAGGCAACGATGAATGCTCTACTAATACCACATCACCGACTTGCAAATTTGAATCCTTGTAGTTTTTGACATGATATAATGACCTAAGTTGAAAATGATACTCCTTAAACCACTTATTTTTTAAAGTAGCTAAGAAATGTAAACGTTCTTTCCACCGCTTTCGTTTGATTTTCGGATGCAAACTGATGTGGAGGTCCGCAGGGCAAATAAGCAGGAGTGAGTGGTACGAGGTCTAATGGGGCATATACCCCATATATTTATGTTAAGGACCTGGAAGTGCATGCAGCTGTTCGTTGTTAAGTGTGTCTCGCCCTACTGCTGCTCTTAAAGCTACTTTAACCACAACCACTAGTGGCTCCCACCAGGGAGCACGTTCAACAATGGATTTCCACCGTCACTAGATCGTACGTTACTTAGCTGTTGGAACTCATAGGACGTCTTTTTGAAGGTTGTAGCATTGTTAGAATATATTATGCGAGGAGCTCCTCGCTGAGCAATAAATCATCTCGTTGCAAGAATGCCACTCTCGGCTGTAAGATCATTTGTGTATTCGTGGTGCACAGCACGAACGGCGGCTGCACATGTTAATAACAGGATGTAAACTTTTTTCGTTGACCACATACATCCGAAACATACAAAGGGCCGGCGAAGTCAACTCCAGTCACCTCAAATGCGCTAGATGACAAAATTCTATCTTTCGGAAGTGGTGCAAAGGGTTGCGTTGCTGCTTGACCTCGAAGAAGCTTACAGATGAAGCAATTTTTGATGATAGTCTTCACAATTTGCCTTCCCCTTATAATCCAATATTTTGAGCGTAAGAGGGAAAGAACAGCTGAGGTACCTTCATTGTTCACCTTCTTGAATGAAGATCAATTACTATAAGTTTATGTTTTCAGATAAAACATGAAAAATAAAGAAATCAAAGGGTTTATAAAATGGACTGAATGGAATAAAGTTTTATTTGCGAATAAACAAAATAACAAATATGATCAGCCATTATTGACTGCAAAAGTACAGTTTGTGTGGCGTGATGAGCCTTATGTATTTATGATAATGTAGATATATAAGAATTTGAATTACATAATGAACAATTAGTGTTGCCGTCTCGCAATATTTAATAAGATATTAATTTAGTAGGTTTTATACAATAATCTTGAACATTCCGCCAGCCTTTTATTATGTATTCAATCATTCAGTGGTAGTATGTTGAGTTTCGTTACAGGCCTGTTGAATATGCCTGATTTAGTGCGAACTATTGCGACTCGTACTAATCCATCGCCACCAGGATGGGTTGCAGTTATTTTGACAATCTTCCAGTAAGCAGGTGGATGATTATCTTCTTTAAGAAGAACGATGTCATCAATTTTGATATTTGGTTTTATTTGATTCCACTTCTGCGTTGGTTGCCGAGAGGAAATATATTCCGATGACCATTTTGACAAAAAGCCTTGGGTAAGCTGTCGTACCAGTTTCCACCGTGCAAGTAAAGACAACTTAACGTTTGTAACATCAGGTTATAGAATAGTTGCTAGAGGTCGCCCAATCAAGAAGGGACCAGGAGTTAAACAGCTAGTGTCAGCAGTATCGGATAGTGCACATGGAGGGCGGGATTTGAATATGAATTCGACTTGTGCGAGAAGTGTTGTCATCTCTTCGAAATTGAGTACAGTTTGACCAATAACTCGTCTCAGATGGAATTTGACCCTCTTTACAACAGACTCCCAGGCACCTCTAAAATGGAGACCACCCAGGGGATGAAATGCCATTGGATATCCTTTGAAGATACAAAATCAGACATTACCATATGATTATTATGAGATGTAATTCGCCGAGCTGTCGAGCAGCTCAGACAAAATGTTTCCCATTATCGTTTCGGATATGCGCACATAATCCTCGTCTAGCTACAAAATATTTAAGTGTAGCTAAAAAACAGACACTGCGTAGATCACTGACAAGTTCTAAATTCAATGCCTTCGTAGTAAGACAGATAAAGAGAGCAATGTAAGCTCTAATTATTGGAGCTCTTCTACTATTGTGTCGATTTAGTAAAAAAGGACCAGCGTAGTCGCAGCAAGTATCGTAAAACGGATAAATACCATGAAGTCAATATTTCGGAATGTTAACCATTAGTTGACTACCAGTTTGCTTGCTGTGTCGATGACAGGTAGTGCTGCGATAAAACTACAGATTTGGAAAGGTCACGAAGTCGATTATCCAATATGTAAGTCAAAAATGTCAATTAGTGAAGTGAATTCAGTGTAGTGATTGTCCAAATGACAGTCCGTCACAATTTTTTAAGTGAGACTATGATCCTAGTATTACTTGGTGTTTACAGTTAAAGTCGGTTTCTAAATATTCAACCCATTCGCATCTATATACGGAGCCAGCCGCTTCAGTTTACTGTTAGCTTGAACTGTATTATTTTTCTTAAGGTTTCTGAGGTCATCAGAGAACGATTCTTCCTGAAAGAATTTGTATAGAACGTTTTTTTGCTAGTTGAAGGTCAAAGACCTTTAAAGGTGATTTGTCAAAGTCGATATTTCTTATGTTGAAATAAAATCTAAAACAATAAGCGATCACTCGATAAAGTCTAATCCATTAAGATAATCTTTCATTCAAGTCAGCTACTGTTCCCATGGTTTTCGTTGTAGCTTGGAGCGTCATCTGTTCCCTTGAACGCTCTTCTTGTTGAGTTGACGATGTTGCAGCTTCTATATCTGGTCAACGGTTTTGGCTCAATGATAACCAAGAAGGGCCTGTCCACCAGATTGTGCTGTATTAGAAAAGATGGAGTTATACCTCGGTTAGCACAGTCTGCAGGGTTATCTTTCGAGGGAACATGTAGCCACCTTGCTTGAGGGAGAGAATCTAATGTAAAAGATGTTCGATTACTCAAGTATGTTTTCCATTTTCGGGGATGAGACGACAACCGGGCTAATTCTATTTTGGAGCCCGTCCACCAATAGATTGCATCGTCCCTGATTCCGATAAATGTTTTGAGAGATTCAAATATTCCAGCGAGTAAGTATGCCCCACATAATTCCAGCCTGGGAATGGATACTTCCTTGAGTGGACCAACTTTAGTTTAAGCCAAAACTATATTAAGAGAACAAGACCAATCAAATAATATTCTACAAAAGTAAATCACAGCCGAATAAGCCGCAGACGATGCATCACAAAAGCTATGAAATTGCACATCTTTCTCCTGTGTAAGAAAAATTCATGGAATGTGTATTTGGTTCAATAGAGGAAGTTGATTATAAAACTCGGTTGATTCATCAATAATTTCTGCAGGCAATCTATCATCCCATCCAATCTTTAAAAGCCATAGTTTTGTAGTTTTAATGTTGCCATTATAATGGTGGGAGAAACCCAGCCAAGGGGGTCAAGGATCTTAGATATCTCTGTTAAAAGTTTTCTTTTTATAGATGAGTCCCTGGCAATTTGAGAGACCTTAAAGAGGAAGCAGTCAGTCACGCGGTTCCAATATATTCCTATTAAACAAATGTTAAATTCATTGGACACTTCAATTATAGAGTCAATTCTATGTTCTTGTGGTATATTAGAAATTATTTCTGGGGAGCTAGCCGCCCATTTAACTGTGACTCAAGGTCCTTTGCCTCATCAATGGTAATTGCACCTGCCATACAGTCGTCAGCATAGAGTTTTCCATTAGTGCTTTATAAGCAAAAGGAAATCTTTGTCCTTCATTTTGACTTAGCTGATGAAAAATTGTTATAGACAAGAAGGGGGCTGGTGAAGTTCCGCAAGTAACTGCAGTTAGTCGGCAGTGCTTTATAGGCTGATGTGGAGACTCACGCCACAAGATATGTTGGGAGTCACGATCACACTGTTGAACTGCTATCATTCGAAACTTTGCACGGCACTAGTTTGGCACAGTGGATTTTGAGAACCAGATATTGACTGTCTCATTTTAACACATGGGCGGCATCCAATTAAAATTAAAGGTATAGAAAAGAATGCGCCTAGCGTGGGGCTCGAACCCACACGTCCTAGTTAGCAATAGGCACTTTATCCACTGCGCCATTGTCACCCACAGTATTCGGATATAAAGTTTCGATAGGCGTCTCTAAGCCTAATATTCTTAGCAAATTTTTTATTATAGGAGTGCCCTAGTAATTGATCTTGAGAATTGAAGGGAAGGCGAACTGAATATCTTCCAGCTCCATTACGTAATACCGTTGTCTAGTAAAACTCTTCCGCTTGTTGCTCATCCTTGGTATGAGTAATCTATCTAATAGGCAGTTCTTCGGCTTTCCCAAACAGTTTTAGTGTATTGTTCAATTCTACCTCTAGATCTTGAGTGAACAGATTGCAATGACTATCAGTTTTAGGCAAATGGGTGCCACATATTACCCATACCAAGAGGATATTTTCGGCAATCACTACCTTATCCTCAAGAACCTGCTCCTTTTGAAAGACAGAAAAGAAGCAATCAGCTCCTAATAGAATTAACTTTGGCACGTTGAAATTAGGATCTGCCAAATCTAATGAATCTAATATATCCCACGTTTTGATTTAATTGGAACCGATGGATGATCAGAAGTAATGTTGTTGAAGACTAAGGCTGATATATCCTGGCACACTTGCTTGGTATAATGGTTGTACAATTTGAGGTTGATTGTACCCTTAGAAACACCAACTTTGCTAGCTGCTAGGCCTAATATTTTCACATTAGCTCTATGCCTCGGAAGTCATAAGCGCTGCGCGCATTCAGATGTTATTAAAGTATTTTGACATCCAGAGTCGGGAAGAATATTGGAGGGTTGCAAGTTTCCCATGTAATTTTCAATGAGGACCATTGCAGTTGGAAGAAATGCGTTAAATTTTATGTCTGAAGATAAATTGTGGTTCGAAGCCTCAGAGCCTTCAGGCAAAGATTACAATTTATATGGCTATGAAGAGCCTTTGACTCAGCTGTAGTGGGACTCGATTTATCATCAGTGGGTTGCTCCTGTTGTTTTTGAAGGTTAGATGTGCCAGCATGGGCAGGAGCAATGGAGTCTGAACTCAGTTTATTTGTTAAATGGAGAGAATAGTGATGTCTAGACTGACATTGCTCGCTTGTATGCTTAGACGGACATTTAAAGGCTGAATGTTTAGCTTTGAGAAAATTATAGCACAATCTCTTTGAACTAACAAATTCCCTTCTCTTTCGGTATCTAATAAAATGCATTTCTGGCAGTAAGACATATGGTGATGACCTAGGCATTCTGGACAGGAGAACGAAAGGCATGTAAACACGTGTAGATTTATATTTTACTGGAGCTACAAAAGCGGTTGTCTTAACACTGGATGATGAAGGTCCTATCTCTAAAGCATTGCAACGCAAATTTAAAAATGGTATTAATTATTCTAGTGTTGGATAAGTCTTCCCTACAACATGCTCAGCCCATGCCTTATGGGTGTCACTATCTACCTTTTTCAAAATTAATGCAATCAGCCAAGGATCGCGTCGTTTAGCTCTTGGACCTAAAGCTCTTACACCGCGAATCACCTGATCAAAGGCATTGACTACTGAGCGAAGCAGTATCCGGTTCGATGAATCTACTCTTGTGGTTGTGTAGACGGAACGTGACTAAGTGATTGGAATTGTTCAGCTAGTCGTTGAATGACATTAGTGTCGGTCGAACCGACAGAAGTACTGCTCAAGCATTCTAAAAATGCTGTTTGCTGGTCAACTAGCCTTTGAAAGGCATCAGCGCTGACAACAGTTGAGTTGTGCAAAGGTTCATCATTGAGAGAATTTTGTCGCTCCGAAATGATTTTTGTGTAATCTGCCTTTAATTTATAATACCTATTATCAAATTCTGCGAACTCTATTTCCCTATCTGGAAGTACCTCCCCTTATATCGTCATCTAGCTTAGTAAAATCCTGAAACATCAACTCCACATTATCCAATCTAGTCTTTAATTCAAAAATTGTGATGTCGTTCGTTACCGTATTTTTAAAATTTTCTAATCGAGTTGCAGTACCCTTACAACGGGAACGCTTAAGCCTAAGTGCGTCCATTTTACTTTTATTTTCAATTGCAACGTTTCTTTTTTGTTATATAAAATGATTAAAAGTTTACCTGATAACCTGGTAAACTTATTGAGCGGTAACAGCGACAGTTCCTTCTCCAACAGGAATGGGTGTTCTTCTTACGGGAACAGCAGCGGTATCCTTATGCCAGAGAAACAGCAATGGTAACCTCTTCCTGCGACATCAACTATCACCAACCACAACAACCAGCACAATTAGTATTGTCTTTTTTTATTATTTATTTGAAGCTAGGCAATTTTTTAAGTCATTCTACTTAGTTATGTTAAATATGTTAATTTAAAGTTCATCCGGCTCGAAGGACCAAAAAATGTTTTCAGATAAAACATGAAAAATAAAGAATGCAAAGGGTCTTATAAAATAGAATGTATTGAATGACGTTTTATTTGCGTATGAACAAAATAACAAACATATTCAGCTAGGATTGACTGCAAAAGTACAGTTTGTGTGGCATGATGCGCCTTATGTAGGTTGACAATATAGATGTTTAAAAATTTGAATTACATAAGTGAACAAATACTGTTACCGTCTTGCAATAATTAATAAGTTATTAATTTAGTATTAAAAATACTATAGTGTTGAGTGAGAATACAGTGTACACAGGAAGTTTCTTAGTGCGAGATTTTATAGCCGAATCAAGAAAGGTGGCTTGAAATAAGAACTGAAGTAGTGAGAATAACGCAGACATAAGCCAGAACGACAAGAAATTCTCAAAGCCTTGCTGAGTTTTAAGGTATTTTCCTGTGAATTTCATTTTAAATTGTCCTCTTTTGCGTTAAAGAAAAAAAATATATAGTAGAACGTTAGTTATAAATTACTCAAGAAAGAAAAAAGCGGTAATTTAATCAATTATTTACCAAAAAGATCCCAAATTTTATATAAGTCTCACAAATTCATCCTACAAAATAAGCCACAATTCATAAACGTCAAAACAAGAAGCTGTCAGTTGCATTTCCCATTGACAGCTAATAAAATCCAACTTGCGGGATACACGTAGAACTTTCCAATTATCCAGGGTCGGCACCAGAAACCAAATAGTACCAAAAAGTACCAAACAATACTTCAGTGATAAGACGGCAATAAGTTTGGATGTACTGAAAGCACTTTTAAAAGACCAAAAAGAAGAGATCCTTCATACCATTAAAGAAGCTATAGACAGGGTGATTTAAAATACTGATGAGAAACTAGGAATAATTGCAGAAAAAGTGGACAAGTTAGAGAAAATTGTAGAAGCACAGAGATCTCTAATAGAAAAACAAGAACTTATGTGTCTGAAACAAGAACTACGCAACTTGAAGTGGGATTGAGGAAAAATAATTTAATTATTTTTAAACTTGAGGAAGCTGAAAAAATTCCGAAGAGCTTAAATTAATTATTATGAATATTGTAAATAATAGCAACAAAGACTTTCAGTTAACATCAAACGATATCGAAAACTGCTTCCGTTGGGATTTTTTTCCCAAGGTAAATATAGACCAATATGTCCAACATTAAACAGCTTCGAAATAAAACAAAATATGATATTGGCAAAAAAACGCCCTATAAATATAGTTTCGTAGAAGATCTCCCGCAAGCGATACTTCTGGAAAGAGAACGACTTTTACCAAAATTAATTGGGTTCACGAAACAGGGTAAGAGAGCATATTTCAAGCTTGACGAATTGGTAGTAGAAGGGAAAGTTTAGCATGAAAATACAGAAAACGACACAGAAAACACAAGAAAAATAATTCGTTCGATTGAAAGTTCGCCATCACAGCAGTCAAAAGCTATGAACGTCAGCAAAATAAAACCAACTACAACGATAACTGGATCAACAGAACTGAATCCTAAAAAACAAGCAAATAACCCAATCAAGAGGTGACCAGGAGTTAAACAGCTGGTGGGATTTGAATATGGATTCGATTTGTGGGAGAAGTGTTGTCATATCTTCGAAATTGAATGCAGTTTGACCAATAACTCGTCTCAGATGGAATTTGACCCTCTTT
The DNA here is from genome assembly GCA_910595825.1 of Philhelius pedissequus. Taxonomy (NCBI): domain Eukaryota; kingdom Metazoa; phylum Arthropoda; class Insecta; order Diptera; family Syrphidae; genus Philhelius; species Philhelius pedissequus. Next base: position 101,844,948 of record OU343160.1, read on the forward strand.
AAAGCAGACTACCAGGCACCACCAAAATGGAGAGCACCCGGGGGATGAAATGCCATTGGATACCCTTTGAAGATAAAAAATCAGACATTA
>OU343160.1:101850037-101858795 GCA_910595825.1 Philhelius pedissequus
GTGATCTGCTTACATCGCTGGCCTTCTGTTGTTTCGTAGACTAGCTCCCGGTCCTTGAGATAATCTTTCATCATCCGAAGGAGATAGGTTGGGATATTGAAAGTGTTCTCGAGCGCGTTCAGCATGTCACTCCATCTGGCTGAGTTGAATGCATTTTTGACGTCCAGAGTAGCTAGTAATACGATCCGCCTTGAGTAATGGTTTCCCTGTTGGGCGATTTGGGTAGCCTTCACTACTTCGTCAATCGCCCCGATCGTAGAGTGGCCTTTTCTAAGACCATGCTGTCTTTCTGACAGATCTCCTGCTGTCTGTACTGCGACTGTAAGTCTTGGTCTAAGCATTTTTTCCAGAAGCTTTCCTGCAGTATTTAGCATACACAGAGGCCTATACGCAGATGGGGACTCCGGGTCTCCTTTTCCCTTGCCGATGAGTACTAAACGTTGCGTCCTCCAGCTCCTAAGAAAGACCCCTTCCTCCAGGCAGCTGTTGTACATTTTCAGCAGGAGTTGAGGGCATGTGCGGGCAGTTATTTTTAGCGCTTCCACCGGTATTCCATCCAATCCGGGAGCTCTTTTGCTGTGCATAGTTTTCACAGCTAAACTCAACTCTTCTTCACTGAACGATGGTATTTCCTGTCCTTGGACCAATGTGGTGTCGGGTGGCCTGACAGGATAAGTTGGGAAGAGTGTGTCGACTATGTGCTCCATTTTTTCTTCGCTTAAGATAGGGTTGACCATCTGGGCTCCAAGTTTCCGCATAACAATCCTGTAGCCTAGTCCCCAGGGGTCACTGTCTACGTCTTGGCGAAGATTGTCCCACTTTTGTTTTTTGCTCGAATTGATGGCCCTCTTGAGCTCGGATCGTTTTGTTCTGAAATCCGCCAGATCAGTTTCTGTTGCATCAGCGTGTCTTCTTCTTCCCCTGGTGACTTTGCGTCTAAGTTGTAGGCATCTTTTTCGGAGTTCAGCTATTTCTTCGGTCCACCAATATACAGGATCCCTATTTCTATTTCGGGCGGTCCTTCGAGGCATCGAAGCTTCGCACGCGAGGCTTATGAGTCGCATCGTGGCTCCAGCTTTTGTTTCCGCAGATCCCTCTACTCCAAGAGCAGCGGCTTTTCCATCTTCGATCACTGATGAGAAGGTCTCTTCGTTCAGTCGGTTTACGTTCCATCTCAGAGCTGGAGCTTGGTTCCGATTGGAAGCTCGAGGTCCGGGATGTTCCAGGTCAAAGATGATGTACTGGTGGTCGCTGCCTGTGTAGTCCTCGATCACTCTCCAGTTTTTTATCTTTGCGGATATAGATTCCGTTGCAAAAGTTACATCGGGAATGGTACCTTCGCAGCCAGGTCTCCTGAAAGTAGGTTTGTTTCCTACGTTTGCTACATTTAGTCCACGCCGCGCAGCCATCTCCAGTATTTGCCTTCCTCTTGAGTCTGTGGTTGGCATTCCCCACTCCTGGGATCTAGCATTAAAGTCTCCGGCAACCAAGATCTCCCCTTCGACATCACTCATAAAGTCTTCCAAGTTTTCCAGCTTTTGCCGGAACTCATCAATCCTGTCGGATGGGCTGAGATAAGTGCTTATTATTGTGATTCCCTCACATTTTACCCACACAAAGCCCCTATCTGCGCCTTGGCTTTTGACGGGGAAGTTTCTTGCATCCGGAATCCATATAGCAGCAGTTCCCAATGAGTCCGCAATCCAGTTAGGTGCTTCTTTATTAATGTACTGCTCACTAATGATGACGATATCTGCCTGCAGCTCGTTTCTAAGTCTTACCAGCAGGTTGTTGGCGGTTAGACTCCTGTGAATATTGGCTTGTAGGATTCTGGTCATTGTGGAGCCTTTTTTTTCGCCTTCTCGAGTGCTTGTCGGAAGACTTGGCACTTTTCTGAGCCCGGAGCATGCTCCAATGCAGTCGGATGGGTCTTTAGACCCTCACAAAGACAGCACTTTGACGGATTTTGGCATTCTTTTTTCTTGTGGCCCTTTTCTCCGCAGTTGAAACACAGTCCTTGCCCCTTTCTGTCTATGCCATTGCAGGTTGCCTGTTGATGTCCGTACCCAAAGCACTTATAACATCTATGGACTTCCACTCTGCGTCTGATTCTGCATTGCACCCACCCAATCTTTATTCGGGGTATCTTCAACATCTCACTGGCTGCTCTAGCATTCATATGAACTATGGCCATTTTTTGCGAACTTCTGTTCGTTCCTGTGACTATAACTTGAAGATCCAAGTTGGGATCAGATGTCATCCTCTTAATGGCTTCTTGAACTTCTTCAGCTGTGGTCAGTTCATCTAGATCCCTGATCTCCAGACCAACTTTTGGTTCAAGGTTACGGACTGTTGCTCTTTCACCTAGTATGTCTCTGAGAGATTTCTCGAAGCCTTTCTTGTCTTTAGACTCTCGCCCGAGTTCTAAAAGAACTTCGCCTGCTCTGGTCTGTCGTATAGATTTAACTGCGGTTTTGGTGTCATCTGGGTTGGCATTTTTTTCGAATTTCCCGCAGAATATTGCTGTACTTCTCACTACCTTTCGGTTTGATCAGAATTACCTCGGGGCGTAGATTTCGATGCCTTCTTTTCTTTTCTTTGGCTCCGTTTTTAGGCGACTCCTGAGCTCGCTCCTTATTAGTAGGCTTCAGTTTCACTGGCGCTTTCCCTTGCTTTTTCTTAAGGACTTCTGCAAAGCTGTCTTTCTCGGCGTTTAGAGCTTGAGTGTCCGTAATTTTAAGCTCCTGTGGCTTAGTTGCAGATTCTTTCTCTTTCCCCTGCTCGACTGGTTTTTGAGCCTTCTTTGTTTTCTTGCCCGTTTCCTTTGTTAGAGGGCTAGATGGTGGTCTCTTTCTTGAAACTGGCGTTTTTTGCGCAGATGTTGTTCTTGTTGTTTCTCCTTGCTTCTTGGGCGCATTCAGTGGCGGTATTTTCTTAACGGTATGTTGTGGCAGTGAGTTTTCCACCGTCGAGCCTTTAACTTTCCACTCCATCTTGTCGAGAGATTCCTCTAGTGCTGCAATTCCGTTTTTGATATCCAAGCTGATATTCTTTTGCTTTGCACATGCATTTTTCATCGCTTTTATGGTAAATCTGCATTTTTGCAACTCAATTGAGAGTATATCCTCCGCGATTTGTACCGTAAGACCCGGCAGGGCTAGATCTATGTTCGCGTTTGAATCGATGAAATTGTGCGATGTTGACTGCGGTCCACTATTCAATTCACCTTTAGGTTTTGATGCTTCAGGCTGTCTTGGCACCTCTACCAAACGGGCGCCCGTGATAGCTTCATGAAAGATATCTCGGACAGCTGGAGTTTTTCCCGTGAGCGTGTCGGTCGGTCCTAAAGGGGTTCCTGCTGCAGATGGTGGTGTATGTTGCAGACGTGCACTCTTCCTGGAAGGATCTATCCTGGGTTCACTTGCAGTTTTCTGTTTCGCGAGAGCCAAGTGTTCTACTCCTGGAGCTAACACTTCCTTTTGTTTTTGACCAGTTGCCGCTGGAGGGGGTGTACGAAGCAGTGTCGTTCCTTTCCTAAAGGGGTTACTACTGGGTTCACTTGTAGCTATACGTTTCGTAGGAGCCAAGTGGGTCACTCCTAGGGCTACGTTTTCTTTTTTAGTTGTCTTGCAGTCGTTGTATTTCGACGTCTCGGAGCCCGCGCGCTCACTCCTGACAGACGCCGGTACTGGGGATCCGACTCCCTGCACCGTAAAATTACTCCTTTTCTCATATCTATCCATAATTGGTTTCTTTTTTCTGTGTTCCTTCACATAGTTGCTTTTTTTGGTCCGGGAGTGGTATTTTATTTCCCACTTACTTTGCATTTCTGCGAGAGCGCTCCTCTATCCGCCACTTGAGGACCCGCCCTCTAGGGGGAATCAACAAACCCCCCGAGGGATAATAATAATAATAATAATAATAATAATAATAATAATAATAATAATAATAATAATAATAATAATAATAATAATAATAATAATAATAATAATAATAATAATAATAATAATAATAATAATAATAATAATAATAATAATAATAATAATAATAATAATAATAATAATAATAATAATAATAATAATAATAATAATAATAATAATAATAATAATAATAATAATAATAATAATAATTTTTTTTTTTTTTTTTTTTTTTTTTTTTTTTTTTTTTTCCTTTAGGGTTTCAGGAGAAATGCTTTATGCACCATAAGGATGTCTTATTGGCGTTGACCCTAGACAATCCCCGTGTGCCGGACTCGGTATGGGTTCCCCATACCGGCTAAAACTCCTTATAACCCTTTCAGCTTCCACCCCCCCGGAACCGCTCTTTGCATTACTTCAGGGGGGCTCTTGTGATTAGCTTGCGGGTTCAACTGTTTCCCGATTGTTTTCTTCTTCTCTCTTTTTCCTTCTGAGAATGCCTTCGATGTACGTGCAGATTTTGCGCCACGTTAGATCGCTGGTCAACATCTTATCCACTATGTTGTCTGGGCTTAGAGCTCCAATCTCTCTTTCTATGTCTGCGCGTTGAGATTCCCATCTACTACAAGCGAAGAAAGTGTGGTATACGTCGTCTGCTTCGGAGTCGCCGTACTGGCAGGCTGGACTACTTGTTTTGCCGATCTTATGAAGGAAGGCGTTGAAGTATCCGTGTCCAGTGAGTAACTGGGTGACGTAATAGTTAACCTCACCGTGTTTCCGGTCATTCCATTTGCTCACTTCTCTGATCAGCCTCGCTGTCCAGCGTCCTCTCGTTTCCGAGCTCCAGCGCTCTTGCCACTTTTGTTTCGTGCGCTGCTTTGCCTGTTCGGTAGCCGCTTCCGTTCCCATTTCCGCCTTTTTGTCGTAGACGTACTTCCTTTCTGCCGCTAGGAGATCGATGGGTGTCACTCCCGCGACTATCAATACGGCTGGTTCCGAAACCGTTCGGTAAGAGCTAGCCACACGTAGAGCTCCACATCTTTGCACTGCCGCCATCTGTTTCCGGTACTTCTCCTGTTTTAGGGCATCTGCCCAAATTTCGCTTCCGTAAAGAAGAATGGAGTGGGTTATCGACATCAGTAACCTTCGCTTACTGGCCATTGGTCCACCAACATTTGCCATCAGTTTAGTGAGGGAGGCTGTCACTTTGGATGCGCGTTCAGCAGCTGACCGTATTTGTTCCCAGAAATTTAGCTTAGTATCTAGTCTTATTCCCAGGTATTTAACAGCTTTCTTACTAGTTACGATCTCAGACTCAATGTAGAAGTCGATTAGCGTGGGGATTCGCTTTTTTGTTAGAAGCAATACTTCGGTTTTTTCGGTAGCCAGAGACAACCCGTGTTCTACCATCCAGGAATTCGTTCTTCGCATAACTTGGTTCAGTTTTCTCTGCGCGCTTGCGGTATCTCTTGCTGTTATTACCGCGGCAACATCATCTGCGTACCCAACTAGGAAAGAGTCCTCAGGCATATCCATGCAAAATATATCATCGTAAGCGATATTCCAGAGGTCAGGTCCGAGGATAGATCCTTGGGCTGCGCCTGCCGTGATATCTTTGCTTCTTGGTCCTTCTGTTGTTTGATAGATAAGTTCGCGGTCTCTGAGATAGTCTCTTACCATCTGTAAAATATACTCCGGGATTCGGAACTTTCTTTCCAGTGCGGTCAGGATATCTGTCCACCTCACAGAATTGAAGGCGTTACGGACGTCTAGTGTTGCCAAAAGCACTATTTTCCTGGTGAAATGATTTCCCCGCTGGGCATTTTCAGCAGCTCTTACTACTTCTTGTATCGCTCCTATTGTTGATCGGCGTTTTCTGAACCCATACTGTCTTTCAGACAAGTCTCCCCTACTTTGTATCGCGGCTATAAGGCGCGGCTGTAGTAATTTCTCTAATAGTTTTCCTGTTGTGTCCAGCATGCATAGAGGCCTATATGCAGATGGGGATTCTGTATTACCTTTGTTTTTGTTTATCAGTACCAGCCGTTGTTTTTTCCAACGATTGGGAAAAATCCCCTCAGTTAAGCAGCTATTGTACATGTTAAGGAGCAGTTCTGGGCAAAATTGAGCAATTTGCTTGAGTGCTTCTACTGGTACCCCATCAAGTCCAGGTGCCTTTTTATTTTGCAGAGCATATGCGGCTGTCTTTAACTCTTCTTCACTAAAAACTTGTATTTCTTGCAGCGGTGGTCCGGAAAGAATACGATCAGGAGGCCTAATAGGGTGATTCGGGAATAATGTATCCACAATTTGTCTCATCTTTTCTGTGTTTAGTTCTGTTGTGTTCTTCTGAGCCCCAAGCTTTTTCATAACGACCTTGTAGCCAAGTCCCCAAGGATCGTTATTGATATCTTGACGAAGTTGTTCCCATTTACGTGTTTTGCTAAGTTGTATTGTTCTTCTAAGCTCATGACGTTTTGTTCTAAACTCTTCCAGTTCGGCCTCGAGCTGTTCGCCTCGCCTTCTCCTGCATCTGGTGACTTTTCGTCTCAAATACAAACAACTTCTGCGTAGTTCGGCAATTTCATCCGTCCACCAGTAGACAGGTCTTCTTCTCTCGTTGACGAAACTTTTCCGGGACATTGCGGCATCGCATGCTTGTCGGACAAGCTGCATTGTGGCTTCGACTTTTTCTTCGGCAGTCCCTTGCATTTCAAGTACGGGTGTCTTCCCTTCTTCGATCGTCCTTTTCAGAAGTTCAACATGAAGTCTATTAGCATTCCATCTTACCGCTTGGGTTAGGTTTCTATTTGTGATCCGGTGGTTTTCTTCAATACCAAAAGTTATATATTGGTCATCACTGCCTGTATAGTCTTCGATGACTCTCCAGTCCCTGATCTTGGACATTATACCTTCGGTAGCGAGGGTTATATCGGGTATAGTGCCTCTGTTCCCTGCTCTTCTAAAGGTGGGTGTGTTTCCTACGTTTACAATGTTCAGGCCACGTCTCGCTGCCATTTCGAGGATTTTCCTTCCTCGGGAGTCTGTGGTTGGCATGCCCCACTCTTGGCCTCTGGCATTAAAGTCACCCGCAACAATGATTTCTCCTTCGGTCTCGCATATGAAATCTTCTAAGTCCTCTAGTTTTTGTCTGAACTCATCTATGCGGTCATTTGGGCTTAGGTATGTGCTAATTACTGTGAATTTTTCATTTTTAATCCATGCATAACCTCTTTTTGATCCTTTGCTTTTAACGGCAATCTTTCTATTCAGTATCCATAAGGCGGCAGTATCTAGTGAGTCAGAGATCCAGGTTTGTTCATTTCTATTGACGTATTGCTCGCTTACAATGATGGCGTCTGCTTGTAGTTCATCTATAAGCTTAAACAGGAGGTTGTCCGCCGTTCGACTCCTGTTTACATTTGCTTGGAGTATTTTGATCATTTTGAGGAGGCCGTTTTCGCTTCTTCCAGTGCCCGTTTAAATACTTGGCACTTTCCCGAGCCCGGTGCGTGATCTATTGCACATGGTTGGTTTTCCAGATCTGCACATAAATAACACTTTGGTTGTTCTTTGCACTCCTTCCTTTTATGGTCTGCGTTTCCACAGTTGAAACAAATTCCTTGTTGTTTCCTGTCTGGTCCGCTGCATTTTGCTTGCAAGTGTCCATAGCTTAGGCATCTGAAGCATTTTAGGACCTCGATTCTTCTTCTAATCCTGCATTGGCTCCATCCTATTCTTAATACCGGTTTTTTTAAGATTTCGCTCGCGGTCCGCTCGTTTATGTTCACTATTGCCATTTTCAAGGAACTTCTATTTATTCCAGTGACGAAGACTTTGAATTCAGCCGGCTGGTCACCCATTTTCTTTTTGATAGCATTTTGCACTTCTTCTTCTGTTGTGAGTTCGTCAAGGTCTCTTATTTCCAAAGTAGTTTTTGGTTCGAGGTTTCGAACTTTGGCCCTATCTCCTAGGATATTTTGTATGGCTTTCTCAAAACTTGATCGATTTTTGGCTTTCGGTCCAAGTTCCAGCAACACATCTCCCGCTTTTGTTTTCCTTACAGTTTTGATACTAGTCTCGGTATCTTCAGGGTTGACCTTCTGTCTTATTTCTCGGAGTATATCCGTAAAGCTTCCACCCTCATTTGGTTTAATAATTATCGCTTCGTTTTTCGACCTCCGTTTCCGTTTTGTTTTTTCTTTTTTTCGCTTTATGTGTCCTTCAAACTGCGTTGTATCCTTATTTGGTTTCTGTTTGTGTGGCGAACCTTCAGTGTTTCTAACAATTTGTGCGTAGTTCCGCGTATGTTTGCTTGTCGACGCTTTGTTTATTTTGTCGTCGTTTTCAGAGGCAGATAATCTTTGGTTTTGGTCTTCGCCCAGAGGGACTATGCGATGTCTAGCTTGGATCGGTGATTGCCTGGTTCTCTTGCCTTGCTTTTTTGCAAGTGGGCTGGAAGGTGGTCTCTTCGCTGACATTGATACTGACACTTGTCTACCTATATCTTCGCAAGTCTGAGATCCAAAATCTTGAGATGCGCACTTTGGACGTTCCTTCGCAGTTGACACGAGGGAATATTTGTCCTTCTTGTAGGACCAGTTCATTTTGTCTAGCGACTCTTCTATTTTTTCTATACCGACTTTGATTTCCTTGCTAACATTTTTTTGTTTGCCGCATGCAAGTTTCATCATCCTCAGCACGTCTCTACAGTTTAATATTTCTTTCGGGATGATGTCTACCTTCGGTTCTTTGGCCCTTTTGAGAGGTGTTTCTACGTCTGGAGCTATAGACCTTTGACTGCCTATGTGGGTTGCTGACACTGAGTCGTTTCCCGCCTC